>CM048563.1:22592500-22597989 GCA_026413225.1 Otis tarda
GTTAGGTTAGGGTTAGGGTTAGGGTTAGGGTTAGGAGTTAGGGTTAGGGTTAGGGTTAGGAGTTAGGGTTGAGGAGTTGGGGTTAGGGTTAGGGTTAGGGTTAGGGTTAGGGTTTAGGAGTTAGGGTTAGGGATTAGGGTTAGGAGTTAGGGTTAGGGTTAGGAGGTTAGGGTTAGGAGTTGAGGTTAGGGTTAGGGTTAGGGTTGAGGTTAGGGTTGGGGTTAGGGTTAGGAGTTGGGGTTGAGGGTTAGGGTTCGAGGGTTAGGGTTAGGGTTAGGGTTAGGGGTTAGGAGTTAGGGTTAGGGTTGGGGTTGGGGTTGGGGTTAGGGTTAGGGTTGGGGTTGAGGTTGGGGTTGAGAGGTTGGGGTTGGGGTTAGGGTTGGGGTTAGGGTTAGGGTTAGGAGGTTGCAAAGGTTAGGGTTAGGGTTAGGGTTAGGAGTTAGGGTTAGGAGTTGAGTTGAGGTTGGGGTTAGGGTTAGGAGTTGAGGTTAGGGTTGGTTAGGGTTAGGGTTAGGGTTAGAAAGGTTGGGAGTTGGGGTTAGGAGTTGGGGTTAGGGTTAGGGTTAGGGTTAGGAGTTGGGGTTAGGGTTGGGGTTGGGGTTAGGGTTAGGAGTTGGGTTGAGGTTAGGGTTAGGGTTAGGGTTAGGGTTAGGGTTAGGGTTAGGGTTGGGATTAAAGTGCGATTTAAAATTAAAGTTAAGAATTAAAAGGTTAAAATTAAAATTGAAAATTAAAATTAAAATTAAGAATTAAAATTGGGGGAAATTACGAAATTAAAATTAAAATTAAAGTTAAAATTAAAATTAAAAATTAAAATTAAAGTAGAATTAAAGTTAAAATTAAAGTTAAGAGAATTAAGAATTAAAATTAAAGTTAAAATTAAAAAATTAAAAAATTGATTAAAATTAAAATTAAAATTAAATTAAATTAAAGAAATTAAAATTAAAGAATTAAAGAATTAAAGAATTAAAAATTAAAATTAAAGTTAAAAATTAAAAATTAGGGTGAAATTAAAGTTAAAGTTAAGAATTAAAATTAAAATTGATGAAATTAAATTAAAATTGAAATTAAAATTAAAATTAATTAAAATTAAAATGAAATTAAATTAAAATTAAAAATTAAATTAAAAAAATTAAAATTGAAAATTATTGATTAAAATTAAAATTAAAGTTAAGTTAAAATCTAAAATTAAAATTAAAATTAAGAATTTTATTTAAAATTAATTAAAATTAGGAATTAAAGTTAATTAATTAAAAATTCTGATTAAAATTAAAGTTAATTAAATTAAAATTTAAAAAATTAAATTAAAATTAAAAATTAAAAATTAAATTAAAATTAAAAATTAAAATTCAAAATTAAAATTAAAGTTAAAATTAAAGGAATTAAAAAATTAATTAAAGGTTTGAAAGTTAATTAAAATTAAAAAGTTAAAGAATTAAAAAGTTAAAGTTAAAATTAAAATTAAAAAATTAAAGTCGAAAATTAAAAATTAAGAATTAAGGAAAATTAAAAATTAAAAGTCAAAATTAAGGAATTAAAGTTGATGAAAATTAAAATTAGGGTTAGAGGTTAAAATTAGGGTTAGGAGTTAGGGTTAAAATCGGAATTAAAATTAGGGTTAGGGTTAGGGTTAGAATTAGGGTTAAGGGTTAGGGTTAGGGTTAAGGGTTAAAGGGTTAAGGGTTAGGGTTAAAATTAAAAAATTAAAAAAATTAAAATTAAAAAATTAAAATTAAAATTAGCAAGAATTAAAATTAAAATTAGAAATTAAAATTAAAATTAAAAATTAAAATTAAAATTAAAATTAAAATTAAATTAAAGAATTAAAGAATTAAAATTAAAAATTAAAGTTAATTAAGAATTAAAATTAAGGTAAAATTAAATTAATTAAAATTAAGAATTAAGGAAATTAAAGAATTAAAATTTGAGTAAAGTTAAAAATTAAAAAATTAAAAATTAAAATTAAGAATTAAAGAATTAAAATTAAAAATTAAATTAAAATTAAAAAATTAAAATTAAGAAAAATTAAAATTAAAAAATTAAAAAATTAAAGAATTAAAAAATTAAAAAATTGAAAATTAAAAAATTAAAAATTAAAATTAAAATTCAAAATTAAAGAATTAAAAAAATTAAAATTAAAATTAAAAATTAAAATTAAAGAATTAAAATTAAAATTAAAATTAAAGAATTGATTAAAATTATAAATTAAAATTAAAATTAAAAAATTAAAAAAATTAAAGAATTAGAATTAAAGGGTTAGGGTTAGGGTTAGGAGTTAGGGTTAGGGTTAGGGTTAGGGTTAGGGTTAGGGTTAGAGGTTGGGGTTAGGGTTGAGTTGGGAGTTAGGGTTAGGGTTAGGAGTTTAGGTTGAGTTGAGGTTAGGAGTTAGGGTTAGGGTTAGGGTTAGGAGTTGGGGTTAGGGTTAGGGTTAGGGTTAGGGTTAGGAGTTAGGAGTTAGGGTTAGGGTTAGGAGTTGAGGTTAGGAGTTAGGGTTAGGGTTGAGGTTGGGGTTGGGGTTGAGGTTAGGGGTGGGGTTGGGAGTTAGGGTTGGGGATTGGGGTTAGGGTTGGGGTTAGGGAGTTGGGGTTGGGGTTGGGGTTGGGGTTAGGGTTAGGGTTAGGGTTAGGGTTAGGAGTTGAGGTTGAGGTTAGGGTTGGGAGTTGGGGTTAGGGTTAGGGTTAGGGTTAGGAGTTGGGGTTAGGGTTGGGGTTAGGGTTGAGGTTGGGGTAGGGTTGAGGTTGGGGTTGGGGTTAGGGTTGGGAGTTGAGGTTAGGGTTAGATTTAGGGTTAGGAGTTAGGAGTTAGGGTTAGGAGTTAGGAATTCAAAGGTCAAAATTAGAGTTAGGGTTAGGGTTAGGGTTAGGGTTAGAGTTAAAGGTTAGGGTTAAAATTAGGGTTAGGGTTAAAGTTAAAGTTAAAGGTTAGGAGTTAAGGTTAAGGTTAGGGTTGGGAGTTAAAGTTAAGGTTAAGGTTAGGTTAAATTAAAGTTAAAGTTAAAATTAAAATTAAAATTAAAATTAAAGTTAAAAATTAAAAGTTAAAGTTAAGAGTTAAGAGCCAAATTAAAGAATTAAGAAGTTAAAATTAAAAATTAAAATTAAAAAATTAAAAGTTAAAATTAAAATTAAGATTAGAGTTAAAATTAAAATTAAAGTTAAAAAGTTAAAGTTAAAATTAAAAGTTAAGAAAATTAAAATTAAAATTAAAAATTGAAATTAAAATTAATGAAATTAAAGGTTAAAATTAGGAATTAAAAATTAAAATTTAGGAATTAGGAATTAAAGTTAAGATTAGGATTAAATTAGGAATTAGAAAATTCAAATTAAGAATTAAAATTAAGAGGAAATTAAAAAATTAAAAAATTAAAATTAAAAATTAAAAAGGAAGTTAAAGTTAAAGTTAAAATTAAAAATTAAAATTAAAATTAAAAAAATTAAAAAATTAAAATTAAAGTTAAAATTAGAATTAAAAAAATTAAAATTAAAATTAAAAGGAAATTAAAATTAAAATTAAAATTAAAATTAAAGTTAAGAATTAAAATTAGTTAAAGTTAAAGTTAAAAAGTTAAAAAAGTTAAAATTAAAATTAAAGTTAAAGTTAAAATTGAAATTAAAATTAAAATTAAAATTAAAATTAAAATTAAAAAATTAAAATTAAAGTTAAAATTAAGAAATTAAAATTAAAATTAAAATTAAAATTAAAATTAAAATTAAAATTAAAAAGTTAAAATTAAAAGATTAAAGTTAAAATTAAAGAATTAGAAATTAAAGTTAAAGGTTAAAATTAGAATTAAAGGTTAAAGTTAAAATTAAAGGTTAAAGTTAAAGGAATTAAGGTTAAGGTTAAAGGTTAGGAGTTAAGGTTAAGAGTTGGGAGGTTGGGGTTAGGGTTAGGAGTTAAGGTTAGGTTGAAATTGAGTTAGGGTTAGGAGTTAGGGTTAGGAGTTAGGGTTAGGGTTAGGGTTAGGAGTTAGGGTTGAGTTAGGGATTTAGGGTTGAGTTAGGTTGGGGTTAGGGTTAGGGTTAGGGTTGGGGACAAGGTTAGGGTTAGGGTTAGGAGGTTGGGGTTAAGGTTAGGAGTTAGGGTTAAGGTTAAGGATTAAGGAGTTAGGGTTAGGGTTAGGGTTAGGGTTAGGGTTGGGGTTAGGGTTGGGAGTTAGGGTTAGGGTTAGGGTTAGGGTTAGGGTTAGGGTTAGGGTTAGGGTTAGGGGTGGGGTTAGGGTTAGGGTTAGGGTTAGGGTTGGGGTTAGGGTTAGGGTTAGGGTTGAGAGTTGGGGTTGGGGTTAGGGTTGAGAGTTGGGGTTAGGAAGGTTAGGAGTTGGGGTTGAGGTTGAGGTTAGGGTTGGGAGTTAGGGGTTGGGGTTGGGGTTGGGGTTGAGAGTTGAGGTTGAGGTTGGGAGTTGGGGTTGAGGTTAGGGTTAGGAGGTTGAGGTTAGGGTTGGGGTTAGGGGGTTAGGGTTGAGGTTAGGGTTAGGGTTAGGGTTGGGGTTGGGAGAGTTGAGGGTTAGGGTTAGAGTTGGGGTTGGGGTTAGGGTTGAGGTTGAGGTTGGGAGTTGGGGTTAGGGTTAGGGTTAGGGTTAGGGTTAGCGGTTAGGGTTAGGGTTAGGGTTAGGGTTGGGGTTAGGGTTAGGGATTGGGGTTGAGGTTAGAGTTAGGGTTAGGGTTAAGGTTAGGATAGGGTGGGGTTAGGAGTTTAGGGTTAGGGTTAGGGTTAGGGTTAGGGTTAGGGTTAGGGTTGAGGTTAGGATTAGGGTTAAGATTAGAGTTAGGACATTAGGGTTAGGAATTAGGAGTTAGGGTTAGGGTTAGGGTTAGGGTTAGGGTTAGGGTTAGGGTTAGGGTTAGGGTTAGGGTTAGGGTTAGGGTTAGGGTTGGAGTTAGGGTTAGGGTTAGGGTTAGGAGGTTGGGGTTAGGGTTAGGGTTAGGGTTAGGGTTAGGGTTAGGGTTAGGGTTGAGGTTAAGGTTAGGGTTAGGGTGGGAGTTGAGGGTTGAGGGGTTAGGGTTAGGGTTAGGGTTGGGGAGTTAGGGTTGGGGTTGAGGTTGGGGATTGAGGTTAGGGTTGGGGTTGAGGTTGGGAGTTGAAAGGTTAGGGGTTGGGGTTAGGGTTAGGGTTGAGGTTAGGAGTTAGGGTTAGGGTTAGGGTTAGGAGTTAGGGTTAGGGTTCAGGGTTGGGGTTAGGGTTAGGGTTAGGAGTTGGGTTTAGGTTAAGGTTAGGGTTAGGGTTAGGAGTTGAGGTTAAGGTTAGGGTTAAGTTGAGGTTAGGGTTGGGGTTAGGGTTGAGGTTGGGGTTGAGGTTGGGGTTGGGGTTAGGGTTAGAGTTGGGGTTAGGGTTGGGGTTGGGGATTGGGTTAAGGTTGGGGTTAGGGTTAGGGTTAGGGTTAGGGTTAGGGTTAGGGTTAGGGTTTAGGGTTAGGGTTAGGGTTGGGGTTAGGGTTAGGGAGTTAGGGTTAGGGTTAGGGTTAGGGTTAGGGTTAGGGTTAGGGTTAGGAG